>UCOH01010961.1:0-26073 GCA_900474275.1 Synergus japonicus
ACATTATTAATATATATAATGGTATTAATATTAATATTCTCCCCCTGAAAAACCTAACCTCAACATCAAAACGCATCGAAATAGTAAAATCGATCATTTCTTCAATTTCACATGTGAATCGAGGAGATGAGGAAAGGAGGAGATATAAATAGACCGCCCGAAGCTTTCCGAAGGCAATCGTACATCTTCGGCTTTTCAAATTCAGAAGAGGAGAAATTGCTGCGCGCGCAATCATTACGGTCTCCTACTATTTTCACACGGACATAGCCTCTTCATTGTGTGCGAGGGCATCTGATTTCAGATCTGGGCACACTGCTTCCCCGTCGCCCGGCCCCGGTCTCCCTGAACGCGCATTAATTTCGCTTACCGCTTAACATTTTACGCGTGCAATTTAACATCGTATTAATTTATTAACTTTAATTAATTAATTAACTACCCAATAGTTAATTAGTAATTAATCATTATTATCATTATTAATAAATATTAATATAATTATTAATATTATATAATGATGAATAAATATATTCATAATTAATTAACCACAAAAGTTATCCTGTTAACTATGTAACCAAAAGTTTCTCTAATTTCAAGAAAATGTTTGTTTAAATCAGATATTTTGTTTAGTACCATATGAAAGAAATATTTGTTTTGTTCAACCAAACTGTTTTCTGGGGCGACATCTTTTTGCCGAAAAATAAATATATTAATATATTAATAAAATATAATTTAATTTAATTAAAATTAGTTCAACTAACTAAAGAGTCATGCACAAAACAAGTGATACATTGGAGGATTAAAAACAGTCTTTCATGTGATATTGATAATAACTGATAATAACCAAATAAATTGTGATATAAAATCTTTAGTAAAATGACTAATTTCCACAAATTATTATTACTTAGTATGTAATATTAGTTTTATTATTACATATTACTTAATTTATAAATATGATACTAATTTTGCATATAAAAAGAAATAGAATGCTATAACTTTGTATTATTTTTTAATAAATTAATATTGACTATAATTATTATAAAACAAATTAAAATTTGTATAATTATTTTTAAACTTTATGAGGTGCAAAGATAGATTAAAAAGAAACGTATCACGTATTTTATGGATTTACGTTTACAAAAATTCAAGTCTCATTCAAATTAAAAAGCAACAAAAAATATATAAATGAAATGAGAAAAATCAGCACAGTGACATGGATAAAATCTATTAAGAACCATTCATTCGAAAATAAATGGTTCTTAATAGAAGTTTCCCTCTTCGTGTTTAGGGCTCTTTGGCACAGGTTTTTTTTGTTTTTTTTTTTTAATTTAAATAATAAATTTTAATTTTTCAGGGTGTCTAGCGACCCTCTATAACAAAAAGTTTTGTCATTTTCTAAGTTTTCTGTGCTAAAAAATTAAGGTTTTCGATGCTCAACATTGTTTTATTAGAAATATCCCATATTAAAATTTGTAACGCACAATTACAAATTATAAAATTTTTTGTAGTATTTTAAAAATAAATAATAGTAATCAAATACAGTATAGCTGCAGTATGTTGTCAAACAAAAAGTGATTCAAATACTCAAATATACAATACAAATACTCAAATCCAAATTCCCAAATCATGCATTTTTTTTTTTTTAGGTAAAATACACAACAAGAAACATACTTTAAATCCTTTAGATTTTGCGTCTAAGTTAATTAGAATCAAACGGTGTCTGCAAAAAAAATAAAGGTTAAGGTCGTTGGATAATCGGGACTTGTAACTTTTTTCGGGTGCCCCCCCATTTTCATCACGGCCCTGTCCTCTCAAACTCATGAGAAAAGATATGGCGAGTGTGAAACATACAACTTGAATGTTTTTTTATAGACACAACGAAGACTGTAAATAAAAAAAACGCATCGTAACAAATTTTTGACGGAAATAAACTTTATTATTACGAAGCGAATTTCACAACCCGATGAGCGAAAAGAGAGGAAAACACTTACAAAATTTTCGTCAACTAGACGATGCAAGATGACAGCAGCGCGCTCACGAGGCGATAGCGATAATTGTTTGTACTAGCAAATTTCAGTCTAGTTGACGAAAATTTTGTAAGTGTTTTCCTCTCTTTTCGCTCATCGGGTTGTGAAATTCGCTTCGTAATAATAAAGTTTATTTCCGTCAAAAATTTGTTACGATGCGTTTTTTTTATTTACAGTCTTCGTTGTGTCTATAAAAAAACATTCAAGTTGTATGTTTCACACTCGCCATATCTTTTCTCATGCGTTTGAGATGACAGGGCCGTGATAAAAATGGGGGGCACCCGAAAAAAGTTACAAGTCCCGATTATCCAACGCCCTTAAATTTTGTTTAGTAAATGCATAACTAGTTTTCCTAGACTATTATTGAAAATTACAAGACTCATTTGCATTTAGTACTGAAAAGTTTGAAATCTTTTATTAAAAGTGATTCAATATCTCCAACATTTTAGTACAGTGTCCTGCATTAATGCCTTCCCTTGTAAACCTGTCACTCCAACCCTGGTTTCCATCAGAATCAGGGTTGGGTTGTCATGTGTACAAGGGAAGACATTAATGCAGGGCACTGTACGTGTCCAAAATTCCTAGACTAAAGACCTAATTACACGCTTTTAGGAAAATGTCCTTCTTACTCTACCATGTGAATAGCACATAAGTTTGTCTCATTCCACATTTTCCACACATTTTACCCGGAAAATGTGCGAGAATGAGACAAACTTATGAGACAGTCACATGGTAGAGTGAGAAGAAGGACATTTTCCTAAAAGCGTGTAATCAGGTCTTAATTCTACACTTTTTACAGGATATATTTTTTCCGTGTAGTGTCACACTGGAAGGGAAAGGTATCTAGGTACTTGGCGCTGAAAAAGTATCGGCCCCTAATTCGGTACTTGAGGAAAAACCCGAAAAGAGCATCTGAGGCTGGTGTCCCATGATTGTGTTTTGCATTGCGTCATAATGAGAGAGAAAAAGACAGAAGTATACTTTTGTCTCTTTCTCTCTCATTATGACACAATGCAAAAAGGAATCATGGGACGCTAGCCTGATGCAGACGTAAAGTATGAGTCACAGCAAGGACTCTGGTCAGGGACCCAAATGGAAGGGAAAATTTTCGGGTTTCAAGACTGCCTGAACTCGGTGACGAGTCAATTCCTTCCGGGAAATTATTCGTGCAAGTACTCTCTATTTCACTTCCGTTATATTGTAACGCGTACTTTGATCAAGCACGTTGTGTATGCGTATTCTTAAATTAAGCGACCCGAGTGTGGGATCCAGAGCCAACTACGCTTCAAGAGGACTGGGTACAGAATCTTTTTGAAAGGGTTCGTTAAAGTCTGTTTTATTCCTAATTATAATGTAAAATGCGACTTCTGTGGTGTGCTTGGATTCATAAAAGAATAATCTTGGCTTCTGCGTATTCAAATTTTTAAAAATATTTTTACATTCTCATCAGAGAGAATGTATTATATTTGTGTAAAATTTGACCCCCCAGTTTTCATCAAATGTCCACGTTTTGGGACCCCCTGATCCCGAAAAACATGTTTTTACGAATGCGTCTGTCTGTGTGTCTGTGTGTCTGTGTGTCTGTGCGTCTGTAGATTTTTAGTTTGTGAGCACGATAACTTTCGAAAGAATTGACCGATTGGATTGTTCTTTGGTATACTCTTTTAGTGTCCTAAAATGAAGGTCAAGTTGGTTGGCCAGCCATTTTGGATAAACATTTAAAAAGTTGGAGCATTTTGAAAATTTTTGAAACCACTTTTTTTTAATTTAAAAATTCTAATGACGGACGTTCGTAGTACTCAAAAAGACGAACAATTTTTCTCAGTGACTTTTTTGGATAAAAGAAAAATTGAAAGACTTATAATATTTTGAAAATCCAAAAAAATGAAATAAAACTTGAATTAGAAGCCAAGCAACGCACGATATGAAAAAAAGTCTACATATGAAAAATGTTTCTTTTTGAACACTCTTTAGGATAGGCATAATAACTTTCTGAATTTCTTTAAAAAATCTAAAATTCAAATTTTGAGCCAAATAACGCGAGATACTGAGAAAATTATAACCCAGGTAGAAATTTCTGTACTCCTCCGAAGTTCACCATCGGGGCAGTACTGGCAAAAGTCTAGCTCCACTAATGGAGCAGTACTACTCCGGTAGATAATTGGCAATTCAACCAGTACTGGCAAAAGTTTGGCTCTACAAACGGAGCAGTACTATGCCCGTCGTACAAATACAATTTTTTTATTGTTTAATGTCATTATTGAGGTGTTCCTAAATAGTGAGAAACATTAAATACATATAATCATCGTAAAAACAATTTTTAGAAGGTTATTTTAAAACACCATGTACAAGTTATCTTTATAAAATCTAAAAATTAAAAACTTTTTACTTATAAGTTCTCAAAGAAAATGTATGTAAAAAAAAAATTTAACTATATTTTTAATGCGAAATTTTTACTATTAAATAAACTTATAACTTTAATATAGAAAATTCTTTCGTAAACAATAATTTTCCAAATTTCAGTTTTCGCAAATACAAACATTTTTTGAAAAATAATTGTAAAAATTTTAATTAAAGAATTTTTTTAATAAAATTTCATGAAAAAAATATTTTGTTTTGTAACAGATAAATTTAAAAATGAAAAATTTTTAAATACATCTATTCATGAAATGAGTAAAGCAAAAAATATATGTATCTACATTCCTCGTAATTATCCCTGGTTTTCAGCGAAAGAGCTTAGTTGAGTTTTTGTTGATGAACTCCAAGTGATTAAATAGCTCAGGCGGTTAGGGTTTATGTTTAAGATGTTAGGGTCAGGGGTTCGATCCCCAGCGAGTGCGATTTTTCGAACAGTGTTAGCGTGCGGTTTATATATGTAAGCGATCATCTTGCGTGTGATTCTGTAATTTAATAAAACATAAATTAAGTGCAGTGCTTATATTAAAAACAATTCTTTTTTGGTAAAGAGGAACTACGGCGACTATAGTAGCCAGTACTCTACCAGTACTGGTTTCCAGTACCGCGTTAGTATCGAACGCCAGTACTGTCATGTATTACATGCCAGTAATGGCCCAATTCTGGCTCAGTACAAACAACCAGTACTGGTACTCCGGCAATCTGTACTGGGCCAGTCGTGAATTTCTACCTGGGAAGAAACATAATTATTGGCATATATGTAGAATAACATCCAAATTTCAGTCCGATCGGTCCAATAGTTTTTTCTTAATTAAGCATGCGAGTTTTTAAAATAGGTAACTTCCGGCAGTCTTACCAGCCAGATTTATTTTTAAAAAAAATCGTAATAATTTTTTATATCTATAATCATGTGTGAAAAGTTAGGATCTGTAATATAAATTTTAATTTGATAAAAAAATTCTTAAAAAAAGGTGAAAACTTTGGTACTAACCCCTTGAACGTATAGCAGGTACATGTGATTATTTCAAATACGAGAGCTTTTATCCTATTTCTATTATCATGGAATATAGACATAAGAAGACCAAAGTAATGTAACGCAAAATAAGAATATTTTTTGGGAAGTACACACGCCTGAACTTCCTGTGTGTGGCGCTAATATGATGTTCAGGCGCGTGTATTTTCCGAAAAATATTATTTATCTTGCGTGAAGTACATGTACAGGACTTTGGTCTCCTTATGTCTATACTACATGCCTATTATAAAAAGAACATACTTTCAGCTAACTTCATAGCGTTACCTCAATTTCTGACGTCAGCGTTATCACTGGTTACGCATGAAGTAAGCGTCAAGTTGAGAATATTTATCATGGAGTATAGACATAAGGAGACCAAAGTCCTGTACATCGACTTTACGAAAAATAAATAATAATTTCGAGAAGTAAACGCGCCTTAACTTCCCGTGCGTGACGCTAGTATGAACACAGGTGCAAAAATGTCAGCCGATTTGAAAATGACAATATGTAAACAATATCAAATAATATAACCACAAACTTTGTGTCTTGTGCAATTAAATTATATTATGTAGATTCTGTTAAATAGATCGGTATAATACTCTTATTCAAATTTCGTGTATTTTAAATGATAAACAAGATTCGTAAAATGATTATTTATTTTAAATAAAAATCAAAAGTTTCGTACGACTTTCAAAAAATGTTTGATCAAATTTACAATTGCGCAGAAATTAATTATTTGTTTTTAAATTAATTATCATTAAATAAATTAAAAATACTTTTCATAAATAATATTGAATAATTAATTATTGATTTAAAGAAATTTGTGGTTATATTGTTGTCATTTTCAAATGGGCGGCCATTTTTGTACATGTGTTGATACTAGCGCCAAGCACGGGAAGTTCAGGCTTGTGTACTTCCCGAAAAATTTTCTTATTTTGCGTTACATTACTTTGGTCTCCTTATGTCTATTCTCCATGATATTTATTCTCGAGTTTGCACATATAACCGCTTCCAAACGCGCGAAGTTAAAAATGCTAATAACGACGCATGGGCAGTAAGCAGTCATCCATCCAAGTACTAACCACGCCTAACTTTGATTAACTTCAGTGATCGGACGAGAACTGGTGTTTTCAAAGTGGTATGGTCGCACCTCAGATTTTTACATTTGGTACCAATTATTCAATAGGGACAATATCTTTTGATCGAAAAAACAAAATGATGAATGTGAAAAAATATCGAAAAGGGATTTAAAATTTTATCGTAAAATTTTGAGGAATTTCAATTAGTTTCTAGGAATTTAAACATGTTTTCACGAATGCAAAAGGATTTTAAGAGATTTTTATGACTTTTAAAATATTTTAGGAAATTTTAAGGATTTCAAAATTTGTAAGCGAATTTTAAACTTTATCGTAGAATTTTAAAGAATTTTAATTATTTTTTTAGGAATTTTAAGAGATTATCACGAATACTAAAGGATTTTAAGAGATTTTTATGACTTTTAAAATATTTTATAGAATTTGAAGCATTTCAAAGTCTGTAGGCGAATTTTATTAAGGGATTCGAAAAGATTTTAATGATTTTTGAAAGATTTTGTTCAGTGAATTTATTGTTAAATAATTTTAAGCGAAATTGAATGGAATTTGATGAGATTTCTGATTATTTTAATAAATTAAATAATCAAAGGGAATGGTAAACAGAAATGATAAAGGGCAATGGCAAAGAGAATGATAAAGGGAAATAGTGAAGGTAAATGGTGAAAGGAATGGTAAAGAGAATAATAAATGGAAATGGCAGAGGGGATAGTAAAGGAAAATGGTAAATGTAAATGGTAAAGGGAATGGTAAAAGGAATGGTAAAAGGAAATTGCATTGGGAATAGTGAAAGGAAATGTTAAAAGAAAATAGTAAGGAGAAATGGCAAAGGTCAACACGCAAAATTTCGAAAAATATTGCAAATACGAATTGTAGATCTCATTGAGAAACATTTAGCCATTCTATTTGCCATTTTCCCTTTACAATAATTTTCTTTTACAATGGTTTGCATTTAGAATGTGAAGAGCCATGGTTTATGGGTTTTTCAAAAATGAAAATCTGTATATCTCTGATTTTCTCGGAAACTATCATTCACAGAAAAAAATATTTGTAACAAAGAAAATTTGTATTTCGATGAGGCCTACAACTTTTGTTTAAAATATTTTTTTTAAATTTGCCTAAGCTGAGATAAATGCAAAAAAACATAATTTTTATGTTTTTTTCATGATTTCACCATGAAAATCGACCAGTCGCCGATTTTCACTATCATTTTCGTTATCAGCGCATCAAAATACATAAGTATACAGAGACACAAGAAAAGCAGAAGTTTACGGTTTTGAGTACTCCGCCCACATTATTGGTTAATTTATTTGGCGCCGAATTATGGTGCGTTTATACCTCTGCCTGACCGACCGGTGCAGACAGAAAGTACGTAAGAGTAAAGGAGATAGAGAGTTCTTTTTGTCCAATTTTTCATTCTCTATCTCTTTTACTCTTATGTACTTTCTGCCTGCGCCGGTCGGTTCACGGTTACTTTCGAAGACATTGACCGATTGGATTGGCCTTTGGTATACTCATTTAATGTTTTAAAATGAAGGGCGAGATCGTTGGTCAGCCATTTTTTATGAAAATTTAAGATCAGACATACATACATTAGCATATTTTCTTCAATTTTATAAATTTTCAACTTCATATCTTTATAAATGTAGACGTAGTGTTACAGAGAAAAAAATGTCGGTAAGGTAGGGATCGGGTAAGTAATACATGCCCTTAAGGTCGATAGAACCTTAAGAAATTTAAATAAAAGTATATAAACGAATGAAAGTGCGCATATTGTGATGAGAATGTGTGCTCACAATGGCACCCCTAATTTTATTATAAACTAGCAGACCAACACATAATATGTCACATATTGAAGCGATAGTTTTCTTAAAGAAAGGTGACTTTTGAACAAGTTCGTACTTGCTTAAATTGAACATTTACGAAATAACAATATTGTTTGCTTAATACTTAATAGAGATACAATATTAATTGGTAGTGAATAAATGATAATCTAAATGCTAATTACCAGTATGGATTACGGTTGCTGGTCTTTTAAAGATTATTAATATATTTAAGAAAGATAATTAATATTACGTCGCGGGGACGTGACACCATATGTAAATCATATATATTTTTTCTCGCATGTCATCAACCGTTTACAAGTTTACACAAAAGGAAATTGAACTTTTGCTACATATATAAAAACCAAGTCAAACTGACTGCGAACTTTGTTGAAATACGCGGAATTCAACTGCCGAAACGTAGATATGCGCGTCTCCGCCTTCGGATTGTCTAAGGCTCATCCTGTAAGAATATGTTTTTAGAGTTGACTTTTAAAGGGATTTTAATATCACATGTATATCTTTGTCATAAATAATATCAATTCGGATCTATTAAATGCAATAACTAGCTGTCAAGTTGTATCAACTTTTATACTCATTCAATGAGCCCTTTGCTTCCTGTAAGCAAATATGATTTGCTTCCTCATAAAGGAAGCGTTAGGTATTCTTTTCATCAGCATTAAATTTTTTCGAAAATTACAATAAAGCATAACTTTCTTATTTTTTAATGAAATTAATTAATCTTAAAGGTTAGTCGATTCGTCTGGACATAAGGAATCTTAATTTCCCTTACAACAGCTTAAAATTTTTATTATTTGAGAAGTTATATTCGAAAAATGAATTTTAAAAAATACAATTAACCATAACATCCTTAGTTTTTAATGAAATGCATTAATCATACAGGTCAATCGAGTCGTCTCGATAAAAGGATTCTTCATTTTCCGTATATCAGCTTTTATTTTCAATATTTGAGAAGTTATAGTTGAAAAATGAATTTTACGAAAATTATAAATGTACATAAAACTTGTAAAATTAAATATTTTGGTAAACCCTTATAAGAAATTTAACTAGATATATAGTGGAATAACTATGCAAAATTTCATCAATTTATCTCTACGCGTTTTCAAGAAATTGCTGGGTAGTGACACACATACATTCATACATACATACATACATCCGGACAATTTCTCAGATCATCATATTATGTATATTGCTCTTGAAATATGTTCAAAAAAACCTTTTTTAGGAAACTGGATTTTTTCACCACTACAAAGCTTTCTCTATGAGTGTGGCGTCCCATGGTTCCGGAATGCGTTGCGTTTTTGAGTAAAACCGTGAGAGTGAGAGAGATTGTAGTATTAGTGTGTCTCTCTCACTCCTATGGTTTTACGCAAAAACGCAACGCATTCCGGATCCATGGGACTTCACCCTGAGGAATCTCGATTTCTCAATTGTCAATTTAATCGACACGTTTCATTAGTTTACATATATGCAATTTAATATTCTTACAGATGAAACGAAAATTTGAATATACAAGTGATATTAAAGAGCCGCCTCTCGATTTAAGAACATGTGAGAAGCTCTATGACGATCTCATAGCGGAATGCGTGCTTCCGACTGGACTTTCAGATTCATTGCGAACACGTCTAGAAAAATTTAAACCAGATGTGCGGAAGAAAATAGTATCCCTCGCTCGTAAGGATCCTCATCCTTTGTTCCTGGCTTGCTGGTACGAAAATATGGAAATTGTCAAGTATCTTATCACCTCTTGCAACATAAATGTCAACAAAAAAGGAAAAATGGTTTCAGAGTTTCTGCCATCCCGAAATGGTATATTTGTAAGTATTACAAGGATTTATTTAAAAAATTTTTATAACAAAATTTATATGTGTGATTTTTTTCTGCAATTAAATTCCAGTTAAGGGCATGTGTTACTTACCATATGAGCCAATTTAAATAACCCCGTTTTTTCCACAATTTTTACTTTTTCAAAAAAATTGTGGGAAAAAAACGGGGTTATGTAAATTACCATATGACTCATATGGTAAGTAACACATGCCCTTAAGAAATACTCATAGTCACTTGCGAAAAGTGAAAAAATGAAATGACCGACTCATTTGTGATTCAGCTAAAACTTTTGTACCAGTTCTTTATGCAAAAAAAAAAGATATGTATTCGAGGATTTTTTTGTTGAAAATTTCGTGATTTTTGGTTTGAAAACTATTTTTAAAAATTCATAACTCCGGTTCTATTTAAGCTAGAGACTTTATTTTTTTTCATTTTAAAGGTAAAAGAACGAGCTTTAATAAAAAAAATACTTCAAAGGAAAAATATTAACAAATTCAAATTGTTATAATCAATTGAAATTTTTAAATCGATTTTTAACAATTGCCCAACCCATGAATCAACTTCTTAGTATTTTTATCGTATTCTACGTTAAATTTTTTTTCGAAAACGATTTTTTAATCGATGGATAAATAATTAGTACTGTCTGAAAAAATTTAATTTATCTAGCGCGGTACGTCACATCGGCGCGCGGGTCACATTACGCGGCCCATTTTCTTGTTTTGAATTAAATAATTTTTTTTGAATTAAATAATCTTATTTGTTAGCTAAGATGACTTTATTAAAAATTGAAAAATTAAATAAATAAAAAGAAATAAATGAAAAACATCACTCTTGATAATTTATTTATTTATATTAAATAATACACAATTTTATTAATTAATTAATTCACGATTTACGATTTTATATACGCTATTATTTCAAATTATTCATAAAACTACTATGTAAATGTGCAAAATAACAATTATTTTATATACTTAATAACTGTGTCCAAAAAAATTTTTATTTTCATACCTATTTTTCTCAGTGAGGGTGGTGTAACCCCTTAAATAATCTTATTTAATAAGCTAAGATGAATTTATTAAAAATTGAAAAAATAAATAAATAAAAAGAAATATATGAGAAACATCACTGTTGAAAATTTGTTTATATTTAATAATTTTATTTATTTATTTATTCAATTTTGAATAAAGTCATCTTAGCTAATAAATAAGATTATTTAATTCAAAATATATGTAATAATCATTTATATTTCAGAGAAAAACGATATGAGACAAGAAAATGGGCCGTGCAATGTGACCCGCGCGCCGGTATGACGTGCCGCGCTAGATAAATTAAATTTTTTTGGACAGTACTAATTATTTGTCCATCGATTAAGAAATAATTTTCGAAAGAAAATTTAACGTAGAATACGATAAAAATACTAAGAAGTTAATTCATGGGTTGGGAAATTGTTAAAAATCGATTAAAAAATTTCAATTGTTTATAACAATTTGAATTTGTCAATATTTTTCCTTTGAAGTATTTTTTTATTAAAGCTCGTTCTTTACTCGTAAAAAAAAGTTTTAGCTGAATCAAAAATGGGTCGGTCAATTCTCTGTTCGATTTGTAAACGAACCTCCCATATATATATATATATATATATATATATATATATAGTCGTCCCATAGTTAAATAGCTAGATATTACGGTTTAATATCCAGTTTTCTCCGTGATATATTTATAGTTATAGAATATATTTATTGGAGCACAGACGTAAAATTTTCAAATTTTCGCTGTGCGCGTGCTGTATGTGATAAATGTTGATTGAAGAGTTTAAAGGAGTCAATTAAATTCACCACAATTAACAATATATCACAAACTTTATTCACTTGGATTTAAAAACGGTTTCGTGGACTGGATTTTCTAAAAGTTCATTGATTTCAATGCGCGATAAAATGAGTCTAACACTGGATGGACATTTTAACACCCGTACTGTTGGATCACGTATCTAATCAATGTTCACGTTAAAATTAAAGTACATTACAACTTTCACAGGATATAATTAGATTTACATTTAGCGTCAAAATAAATACATGTTACTCGTGTAAGATCCCTCACACGTCTGTCGATCAAATTAAATATTTCATTAATTCCAATTTCCAAGCAGACGAACAGATGACAGCACTTATACAATTTAAATTTCGCTTTGCGACAATATTATTATATACAAGGGGGTTTCATCCCCCCTTCGCGCTTCGCGCGCCTACCCACCATCAGAATTTTGATGAATTCTTTGATATATGAGATGGTAACTAGGCGAAAAATCGTAGGGTTTCGAAGCAGAAGGAAGAGGCAGTTCATAATACTGTCATACTTTATTGCAATTACAGTCATGCTATACTGTACTTCGCGAGATATACAATAAATATTGTATAAAAATATTAAATATTTGTTCTCGAAAATCTTGGTTTCGTAAAAAACATATAGAATATGTTACGTCGTAACAAGATTTAACATTTATTTAGAAATTATTGATATATCAATATTTTATTTTGTAAAACAAACAATGTATTTCTTTTCACTTTTTTGACTGCCTTCCCAATCCATGGTGGTTTATCTCACGCCAAACCTACGTGACACATCTGCTCCACAGTCCATTTTTTATTACCAGATTTACTAAATTTAAGGCTTAACCTTGCCATTCTGTATACATTATAATTATGAACTCAAATACGCATTGGATCCCCATCTTAGGACAACTTAAGATCTTTATAGCTTTATAGTTATCCGCTAAACTACTCAGTACGCTACATCTGTTTAGTCCAACACCAACAACGTTTCAACCACTTTATAACTTATTGACGGTCCCATGGTCCTTGACCACCTTTAATGTAAATTCTGGAAAAACCCAAAATCACAATGTCAAATGAGAGAAGGACTTAGGACATCCCCTTACATTTGCAACCAATTACAGGGCCTTCTTCCCTCTCTACCTTAGTTTTAGCAGTTTCAAATGTATACCCTCAACTATCCAAAAAGACTCAGATTATCTTGTACTGTCAAGAAGAACACTCGAACTCGTGTCGAGCCTATGTTCACTATTTTACCAATTTTGATCTTATCCTTATAATTATTCCTTCACGTCCACAAAACAGAATATATAGCTTGGACGTATTTTATATTATGATAGATGCATAGTTTACGCTCAATTGCACTGATACAAGAAACTTACTTTTCGAGAAAATGTCGTTTCACTATGTTTTTCTGTTATAATATAGAGACTGAGATTTAAAGGGAACCATAGTATTGTTTCTCCGTTATGGATTGCCGCCGTACTTAGAAGAAACTTACCTATGGTTAAGTTCTTAATATCACATGGGGCTAATGTGAACGCAGTTTTATGTACTAAGCTTACAGTTTTTCAAGAATTGTGCTTGAGCCCTGATGATGTAACAGGTAAAACACTAAAGTTTGTTCATTAATAAAGAAAGATATAGCTGTGAAGTTGTATCAACTTTTGTGCTCAATGAGCACTTTATTTCCTGGAAGCAAAGATAATTTGCTTCCTCATAGATAAAGCAATATTTAATTAATCAAAATGTATTAATATTAGGTCATATAATTCGTGTTAACACAAAAAATTATTACTTTATTTACATCAGCTTAAAATGTAATAATTTGGAAAGTTACCCGTGTAGAAATTTCCCTATCTTTCCCTCATTTAAAGTAGGGTTCTAGTGTGTTCCGGAGTAAAAGTTCTAGTCTAGAAAAAACTAATCAGGGTCCTGTCTGGCGCTAGTGGGAATTTCTTACTTTGATTAGTCTATCTGTATCTAGTGTGGCCCCGACTAGAAAATTCCCACTAACCTCACTTTCGTAATTATGAGGTTCGGCCTATGAAGTAGTATAAGGAGACCGTACTCCATGTATTACACATAACCCCAAATCATGGTCCCTCATCCTCAGATTTTCATTGCTTTAGCTGCATGAGCGCCACGGATGGAAAATGGAGGAATTACTTTTGACTATAGTAGCAGTCATGTCATAATGAATTAACCATCATTTTCAATTCGGGGATATTTTAATGCTGAACATATAGGTCAAAAAAAAATGTCCTTAAAAAATTCAACCAATCCCGAGGATTTACAGGAGTAGCAAGCTAGCTGCGCGTTTTATTTTACTTTAGATGTTCATTATAAATTTATTCTTTGTATAAATAAAAAACTGAGATACCATTTTGTACATTTTTAGTTTCTGATTAGAGGACAATAAAATTGAATTTCAAAAAGTCAAAAAAATTATTTTTTTCAAAATTTTGTTTGAAAAAATTATATTCAACACATTATAAAATAAAAATTTGTTGTGTTGATACGAATCAGATAACCTATAGTATCTAATTAATTAAATATTGCTTCTTGGAAGCAAATATGTTTCCACAGAATTAAGGAAAGTGATCATTGAGCACAAAAGTTGATACAACTTCACAGCTAATTATTTATAATTTTATAATTTCCAGAAATTTTTACATACCTGTTGGAGAATGGAGCCGACATTCATAAACGATTTGATTTTGATGGAGAAACATGTTTAATGAAATTTCTAGACAAAACAAACGAACTCCGTATTCTCCTAAAACATGGCGCGGATATCAATGCCGTAGACACACGTGGTCGTACAGCATTACACAGGGTGGTTGTAAAGGACAAAATAAATACTGTCAAACTTCTCATATCTCACAATGCCAATCCAAATGTGAGAAATCACTCCAATACTGATGTTCTACTATTGGCTTGCTTTTCTATTGCTATACAGTCATTCGAATATTTAGGTAAGTTGATTGGGAAATTAATAGTTCAATGTTTATAATGATTGGGGATAATGTTTGGTTGAGCCCTCCCTATTTATCCTCTATATTACGAAATATAAATGTAAATTTATATCACAATGAATTGTGCATAAAAATATTTGATACTAGGGTGGGAATCTTTTTAGTAAATTAAAATAATAATAATAATTTTTACTTAAGAAGAATTAAATATCTGATATAATTTAAATATAAACATATTGAAAATTAATATTGAATATTGCTACTAATTTATGACCTATTTAATGTTTGATCAATCTAGAATAGGTTGGAAGGGATTAAAATTTTATTTTTACAAGGAAGCGTAAGGTATTGCTAAAATTTTGCGACCCCTCTGCTATGTGACACATTTTTATACTAAGATATAGATATAGATATATACGTATATTCTCACCTTCTCATTCAAGAGCATCACTTCTATTATACTTTATATATTTTATTAGTTGAGAATGTTCACTATTCAACTGAGAAACTAGCGGACGCTTACGAATTGATGGGATACTTTTTATCTGCCAGAATAAATGAGCAAGAAAAGGCCTTTGGATTTTTGAAGAAATCTCTGGATATGAGAAGAAATATGGGGCTGAACGAAAGGCTATTACCAAAGAATTGTTATACAATAACAAAAATGATTTTCCCAAATGCGAAGGAGTTTATTACAGAAGAAGATTTGAACAGTAGTGTGATAGATTGGAATGAAAGAAAAATACTATGTTATACTTGTGTAGAAAGAATTTGTGGTATAGGTAGTGATGGAATGATCCTTCTGATATCTCAAGAATCTAAGTTATATGATTTGCCAAATAGGTATGTATTTCAGTATTCTATATTAATTGAGAAACGAAAATTTTTTAAATATTAATAAATAAATTGTCTGATGTTTGGATATGTTAAATATTTTCAAATTTTTCGTTGATATTTTCAGGATATATTTATGGAGAAGAGTGCTGGAAATTGTAGTGGAGCAAGATGTAAGTTTAATTTTAAAAATTATTGTCAATTTTAAAAACGTATGCCAATTACTATATGTATTCATTATAGGTGCATTTATTATAGATGTATTTATTTATGTTCATTTTATGAGCAGTTTATTGCTTATTTCTTATGGCGTCGATCTATGTGTCTTTCAATAAATCCCCTTTGGAAACGGCTAGATGATTTGCCAATAAAAGCAAAAAAAACTGGAATTGTACCCAGTGGACACGAAATTTAAAGACGTTTTTAGGACGTAACGTTCAAAACACGATTTTAGAACGTCCAAAAAAAAA
The DNA here is from genome assembly GCA_900474275.1 of Synergus japonicus. Classification (NCBI taxonomy): domain Eukaryota; kingdom Metazoa; phylum Arthropoda; class Insecta; order Hymenoptera; family Cynipidae; genus Synergus; species Synergus japonicus. Next base: position 16,322 of record UCOH01010961.1, read on the forward strand.
GTCCTAAGTCAGGCTAAAATACTTCCTAAAAATGTCCTAAAAACGTGTTGAAATAATAGTCGAAACAAAAGTAAATACTTCAGTTTAAGGGCATGTGATACTTCATTATAAGAGCAAATTAGTTATACCAATTATACATTCATAACAATAAATATCTTTAGTAAATAAGAGTCAATAAACCTTCGCCTCATATAGATGAAGGTTTGTTGACTCTTTTTAGCTAAAAATATTTATTATTATGGATGTATAATTGGTACAACTAATTTGTTTTTATGGTAAAGTACTACATGCCCTTAAGAGTTATTATTTATTAGATTCACATATATGAAAGGTATTACACGTATCTAGTAAATGAACAAATAAGAGTACAAATAATCTTTAAGGTACAAGAATCTTTAGGGAGTTGTTACACGTTATTATGATGTCGTAGCGACGGTTGACACCAGACTGAAGTTTCTTCCTGTAAAGAGTAAGGACCTACGAAGTAAAGGTCAAAAATATGAAGACCCTTAATGGTGTGTCCTCGACTGTATATCTGTGTGGGTGTTTATTATCGTTGTATTCCAACAAAACGTTTTTGGAACATTGTATGTTTTTAGAACGTTATTTGGCCTGACTTAGGGTTCCGTCCTAGGATAGCAGAAAATGCAAAGCAGAAAGCAGAAAATCATTAGAGTGAAAGAGAGACAAAATATGCCTCTCTCTTTCACTCTTATGATTTTCTGCTTTCTGCTTTGCGCTTTCTGCTACCATAGGATGGCACCATTAGGACAATTTTAGGACGTCCTAAAAACGTTTTGGGGCCAGGGCTGTGCGAAAGAGGGGTTTGGGGGTTCATCCCCCCCTTCCCATAGACAAATTAAAATTAAAAATATGTTTTTCTTTACATCAAAGAAGATCGTTTGAAGGAAATTTTTTTATTGTAAGCTATGAATTAATCATAAAAATATTTCGAAACCCCCTCCCCAATTAAATCCTGCGCACGGCCCTGCTTGAGGCATTTATGCCCACTGGATAGTTAGCCGATTCATCTGATATTTCTATCTGCACTACACATTTACAATTTAGACAATTTCCATGTTAATAAAAAATTACATTTTCGAGTTCCAGGAGTCGAATTATCTCTATATAATTACAAAATTTGACTTGAAAATTCACATTATTACAATCTCCCTCTATAAGGAAGCGATTAATAGAAACTTTGAGTAGAATTTTTGCTGGTATTTATAATCATAATTACTTTTTTTAATTATTAATTATTTCTATTTATTCCAGATTGCGCTTCATGAATGCTATCATTTATTTCGAACTTTTACAGGAATTTTTGATGATATACGTGCAAGTTTTGATGACTATGATCCGGCGAAATTTTGTGATATTACAATGCTTTTTGAACCATTGTTTATGCTAATCTCAAAATCGATATTACTTTTGAAGGTAAAGTATTAATTATAGAATTGCTTGCCAAATTGACAATTTTTATGTAAAAAGATTAAAATTATCTATTCCTTCGCTTTGTAAGCAATAATCTACTTATTTTGCGAACATTGATTTAATTTCAATATTTCTTGTGCTAAATAATAACAGATTGAATTTTTGTTTGAGCTCATCTAATACTTTTAAAGGATTTTCCTAATTTAAAAAATCACAAAGAGGCATGGGCGGATCCAGAGGGAGGAAACGGCAGCTTGTCTTCCCCCCCCCACAAAAAAATGGCTAATCTTCATTTTTTTAATTATTATCAACCTCCCCCTTGAGAGTGGAAAGTGAAAGGTAATTATTAGGTGCACTCCCCACCCCAACCGGAAATTCCACCTCTACATTCGCCCCTGCAAAGAAGAGAAAATTATAAGTCTTTGGAAATATGTATAAGTTTAATTATAAATAAGAAAATGATTAGTATGTTCATTGATATTTTGATAAACAGATTATATACTTTTTTTCTGAAGATAAAGTGAATTATCCTACAATTTGATGACATGAATAATGCAATTATTATTTTATACATTATAAATTTGGAAACGATATCTAAAATGTTATTGTAATTAACGATATTATTTGTTTAGATGGATTCAAGGAGAGAGCTTCCTGAAAACTACTATGAAATATGGCTCGGAAAGCTCACATTCCGGATGTGTCAATTGATAATACTGCTTTTGGAAAGTGCAAAAACCGAAAAAGATCATACTGAAATTCGAAAAAATGTGTGGAAATTTTTGCATTGCTCAGATTTAGATAAAGATTGCTACACAATGAAAAATTTAATTTTAAATATTAGTATTGAGTATATACATATGGGAGGTTTAGTTCATTCACGGGGTTCCATCTTCTTGAAGATGATCAAACTATTTTTAGACCTTGGAGCCGATGTAAATGCGAGGAATGCATTTCATAGCAATAGAACTCCTCTGCTTTCAACATTGATAGTAATGGAGAATCATGAGAAGTATCAGTTTGTTGCCAAGCCTGTAAGTGAAATATTCTTATGTTGAGCAGTGGCATGTAGTCCGTAAGAGAAAATTTAGTTTTGCCAACCTTCCTCTCCCATGAATAATAAATATTTTCCACTAAAACGAGGTCATTTAATCCATCTGCACGAAGCGGAGGTAAATTTTTTAACAAAAAAACACACCCGCGAGGGAAATGCGACTTCGGAGGTTCGTCTCGAGAGGGAGAGGTTGTCGATTTCTCAGCTGATGACGTCACAATGGTTGAAGTGAATACTTTTCCCACTAGTGGGAGAAGTACTCACTTCGACCACTGTGACGTCATCATTTGAGAAATCGACAACTTCCCCTTCTCTCGACGAGTCTCCTAAGCCGCATGTCACTCCTAAAGACCGCACTATCTCCTAAAGACTATATGGTAATTCCGGTTGAGATGTTGTGACTTTACTATTGACTTTTGTAAATTTAACATTCAAAATAGTAATTTCTAAAAAAAAAAATGAAAAGTTTCTACCGTGTATATGCAACGTGTGGACGATGGCGATTCCACTCGTGTGGTTGCCACTTCACACTCATTAGAATCGCCAGCTTCGACCACTCGTTGCACAATCTACTATTATTATTTCACATCTGAAGTTGGTGAAACTAAATTTCCTTTTAATGGTAATTAACGCAATTAATACATTTATATGCTCTTATTATTACAGCTTGTAAAACTCTTTTTGGATTATGGATCTCACATTGACTCACTAGTTATATATCGCAAGACATCGATCAAGAAGTTCATCAAAACATCATTGATTGACATTAATTCTATCAACTATATGAGTTTAAAGTGCTTCGCTGCACAAGCAATTTGTAAAAATGAAATTCAGTATAATAAGGAACTTATACCAGCGCATCTACACCACTTTATCGAATGTCATAGATAATTATAATGTAATTATAAAAATTTTGTACAAAAATGTTGTATATTTGTTTACTGCAGAACGTTTACAATAAAAAAATTATTGTAAGAAAATACGAAATGTTTGAAAACGCTCTTTATTTTCCCACATTCTATTCGAAAACTAATAAGTGGAACTGAACGATTACATCAAAGGAAAATCGTTTAAAATATTTTGCTACAAAGCAAATTCTTAAAATTGTTTCTAAAATTGCAAAGATAACTTCTACAACAGTAAAATTATTTTTTATTGAGTTCAGTATCTTCAAACCTCTCGAATAATGTAACAAGACACTGATTTGATGATTGAAAATATTCACGCTAATATCATATCTATAAGTTAATATTATATAATTATGAATAAATATATTCATAATTAATTAACCACAAAAGTTATCCTGTTAACTATGTAACCAAAAGTTTCTTTAATTTCAAGAAAATGCTTGTTTAAATCAGATATTTTGTTTAGTCCCATATGAAAGAAATATTTGCTTGGTTCAACCAAACAGTTTTCTATAGGGTGACATTTTTTTGCCGAAAAATAAATATATTAATATATTAATGAAATATAATTTAGTTTAATTTCAATTCAACTAACTAAAGAGTCATCTACACATCAAATGATACAGGGAAGGATTAAAAACAGTGTTTCATGTGATATTAATAATAACTGATAATAACCAAATAAATTGTAATATTAAATCTTTAGTAAAATGACTAATTTCCATAAATTATTATTACTTAGTATGTAATATTAGTTTTATTGCTACATATTACTTAATTTATAAATATGATACTAATTTCACATAGAAAAAGAAATAGAATGCTATAAGTTTGTATTATTTTTTAATAAATTAATATTGATTATAATTATTATAAAACAAATTAAAAATTGTATAATTATTTTTAAACTTTATGAGGTGCAAAGATAGATTAACAGGAAAGGTATCACGTATTTTATGGATTTACGTTTACAAAAATTCAAGTCTCATTCAAATTAAAAAGCAACAAAAAATATATAAATGAAATGAGAAAAATCAGCACAATGACATGGATAAAATCTATTAAGAACCATTCATTCGAAAATAAATGGTTCTTAATAGAAGTTCCCCTCTTCATGTTTGGGGCTCTTTGGCACCGGTTTTTTTTGTTTTTTTTAATTTAAATAATCAATTTTAATTTTTCAGGGTGTCTAGTGACCCTCTATAACAAAAAGTTTTGTCATTTTCTAAATTTTCTGTGCTAAAAATTAAGGTTTTCGATGCTCAACATTGTTTTATTAGAAATATTCCGAATTAAAATTTGTAACGCACAATTACAAATTATAAAATTTTTTGTAGTATTTTATAAATAAATAATCGTAATCAAATACAGTATATAGCTGCAGTATGTTGCCAAACAAAAAGTGATTCGAATACTCAAATATAATACAAATACTCAAATCCAAATTCCCAACTCCTTCATTTTTTTTTTAGGTAAAATACACAGAAACAAACATACTTTAGATCCTTTAGATTTTGCGCCTAAGTTAATTGAAATCAAACGGTGTACGCAAAAAAAAAATCTGCCCGCGCTTGCACCTATTTTTATTTAAATTACTACAAAATAAAATGGAATGCAAACGAAAACTAATTTACTTAATGTTTTATCGACCTTAAGGGCATGTGTTACTTACCATATGTGCCAATTTAAATAACCCCGTTTTTTTGCCACAATTTTTACTTTTTCAAAAAAATAATAGTGGATATCCGTTAAGAATGCGTGGCCATCGCGCTTTTTAGCAATATATTTTTGAAAAACTGAAGATCAAAATTTTATCTGCCCAAAAAATATGTTGAATATATTTTTTTCAAAAAATAAAAAAAATTGTAATTTAATATTTTTACCCTCTTATCGGAAACTAAAAATCTCCGCAACCATTTCTCAGTTATTTATTTTCACAAAAATATCAATTTTTAATCAACGTTGAAAATAAAAAAAAAATAAGCGCGCTCAGCATTCAATCTCCTGTAATTCTTCGTATGCGGTTTATTTCAATTTTTTTTGGCCTTTTTCCAGCACTAAAATATCCCCGGAATGGACTTTTGTTTTTTTCATTAATTTCAAATTAGAGTTTTCAAAATGTTTTTTATCTCTTGAAAAATTTGATAAATGTGGGTTAATTCCTTTTGACATGCCACCAATTGGTTTACCTACCAATAATATTTATTATTATACAATAACCGTTTCAGTACATATGAGGCACTACTACAAAGCTGATAGACGACAGCACTAAAGGAATATTTTTCTTGTCATCTTCCCTATCCCATTCCTATAATTATTTTGTTTTAAATACTGTTGAGTTTAAATAAAAATGTTTACTTGTAATATTTGTCAGTCATCTATGGAAACCATCCATTTATATGACAAGCACCAAAAAATGCATACAAATTTACCTGTAAACTCTAATGTTAAAATATTTAAACTTTAGCTCCTTTGACTCTAGCGCCATCTGAAACTTAAATACTACTACTGTTTATTAATGAGAACGGTGACGCTCAGTTCAGTTCAAAATTATATGTAACGACGTGCTTAGATCGATCACGACTGTTTTCTTAAATAAAACGATAGTTAACAAGTATTTCTTGATTATTAGAAAACCATAACTGTGCGAGGAAAATAGGAAAAATATCATTCTGAAAAGAAAAGAGAACGATTGAACTATAGTTCAGTTTTAAAACGAGGCCTTGTGCCAGTAATATAAAGCAAGGTAAGGTGCACATGTTTTACCGGTTCATAATTTCCAAAATAATACGAGAAGTGAAATTTTTATACTTTTGAGGAAGTTGCTTTTGGAAATTAAAAAGAAAAGTTCCTTTGTCTAAAAAATGTGATGAGTGTGAGACAAAAGACGGCGGAGGCGACCTTGGTGGTCTTCTCATTACTTTCGCAGCTAACCGCTGCATGTTTATGACTTTCATAAATAAGATAGTGGAAAGAATAAACAGATCTGAAAAATATTTGAAACGAATACCAATATAGTTGGTTTATGTCCTGGATTGATATTTTACAGGTAATTTTATTTTATATAAAATGACGACAGTGGTCCAAAAGGTTTTGGAACGATGCAGACGTGCATTGTTTATTGAGACATCTGAACCTGAAGATTTGGAAGTAGAAATTAAAATAGATGACTCATTTCTTTATGTAAAGTTTTCGACGGGTGAGACGATCAGTTTAAGTACGTATATTTTGATCATAGCTATGTTTTTGAAAGACTGGATAACTACTGTGTAAAGTCTTAAGTAACGTTAATTTATTTAATTAACAATATTACCTTGACGTCGTAAAAATAAAACAATTGCATTTCTTTATATTGATAATGAGGGACTAGTTACGACGGTTTGTAAAAATAATCTAAGCAAGCTCAAAAATGAAGAACACACGAATCCGTTTAGTCTGGGTTCCTTGGTTTGAATGAAGTTGTGTTCACTTCTGAAAAACTAGAGGAACTAGATTTGTCTCGAAAGCACACGAAAGTAACGGGTGTGGAAGAGCAAATCAGCTACAATTCATTCAGGCTTGTGTTCGGTTGATTGATTTGAGAGCAACTTTCTTTTGTTTTTGCATTGATATGTAATGAGTTATTAGAATAAATACACAGTATGTTTCATTGTGTGCTGAGAATAACTAATCATAATGATACTTTAACGACTGTCAATATCATTTAAGGTAAACGATCCCTGAAAAACGAATGGGAAGATCTAAAAACTGAGCTTGCCAATGCAAAACAAAAACCAGACAACGGCGACGTCAGCAGCAATTGTAAAGAATCATTGCCTGAGAAAAAGGAAAACGATGATTTAATTTCTGAGAGTGAAGAAGAACGACTGTTACTTAGTCCAGAGAGTGGAGAAACAGAAAGTATTGCGGATACTGAACAAAAAGTAAAGTCACCTCAGATAATTGTCAATTTGAGTACCGATTCTCAAAAAGGTAAACTAAATATTTATATTTAGTATTTGATTCTTTTATTTTTGAACCAGTTGTAACGACTGTGACGATTTGTTTTTATGACGGTACGACAGTTGTCGTCGACGACACAACGATGTTTAATTTAATGATATCTGCGGTAGGTGTGTCACCAGAAGCAGAAAAACGAAGTCCTAGGTAAGAGGAAATTCAAAAGAAGTTTTTGGAAGACGAAATTTTGCAGGAGGTTGATAACGACACAGTAAAGAGAGTGATTGGAAACGACAGTCATAAACCAGGCACGAGTGGACATCCTGTTGTCAAAGAAACGATTGATGGTAAAATTAAACATTTGGAATGTTTAATGAATACCACAATAAATTTGCATTCTAAAATGCAAGATAATCTAAAATTGTGGTTCAAACGACGCGAGATTGACGACGAAAAGGCGAAAAAGCCAAAAATAATATCGGATATACCCTGTACCTCTAATTTTAAAATTATTGATGGACCTCAAACAACAGTTACAAGTAATGACAGTTATAAAAAAAATTAAACGACAGTCAAGGTACAAATACTAAACCAGCCTTAAATAAGAATGCAGAAAATTTAAACTCTGAATCAACTAATTCTCGAGTTTTTGGTAACCAGGTTTCAGAAGCCATTAAAATTCAATTAATTGGTAAAGATGTTGGAACGAGGCATGATTACAAATTGGATTCGGGTGTTAAATTTGAACATTTTTACAAATTTTTGACATCGGAATTACGTACTATTGACTTATTATACGTCATTGATAAGACAGTTTCACCTCCGTAAGGTTTAAACGATAGCTTAAAAGAAAAACACAAGTTTAAAGTTCGCGATTTACTTATAAACAAAGTTGATAAATTTTATCATACTAAAATTTTGCAAATAAAAGATCCGGTTGAAATTCTAAACAAACTAAAAGAATTTAAAAGATGTGAAGTAAATATAACGAGTGTAAGTGTTCGAAAACAATTATATTCGATTCAATATAATCCAAGTCGCGAGTCTGCTATGCAGTTTATGGATCGTTTCGAAGATATCGGACATAATTATGAGAATATCCCGGGTTCAACTCCTTTGTCTAATGATGAAAAACGTGATGCCTTGTATAATGCAATTTTGAATCAAGTGCCGGAAATTCAATCAGTAGAATTCATAACTAAATATCAAACTGGTCAAAGTTTGAATTATGATCTACTTAAGATGTTTATTCTTCAGGCTGAGGCTAATCGCATTCAAACGGCGATGAGTACTCACCCAAGTTCAAAATCAAATACAATAGCTACTGTCTCTTATGCTGGTTCCAATCGAAATTTAAAATGGTCTAACGACAGGTGCTACGAATGTGATGATTATGGTCATATGAAAAACGAGTGTCCAAGAAAAGGCCAAGGATTAAGAAAATGCTATGAATGTAATCAATTTACATTACACAAAGCATATGAATGTCCACAACGAGTGTCCACACATGGAAATATGTCAGGCAGAGGTGGTTACAGAGGTAAACGTTATTCTAATAATAACAGAAACGATAGATACGACAGTCAATTACATGCAAATAACAAACGTCCCTTTAAAGCTAAATGGAATAGAGGCAACCGCATCTCTCAATCTTTCAAACAATTACGCGACAAACAAGAGTTCAAAAAACAAAAACGACAGTCAGTTTAAAAATAAATATAAGAAAGACAACCAACAGAATCAGCACAGAGAATCTAGAACAGGAGCAAGTGAAACCCCGAAAATTCACTTTGCGGATTACAAGCACGATAATGACGATGGTAAGTGTGCAGCAAATACAGCTACATCAGTATTATGTTCTAAATGTCAATCTGATAGTCTAAAACAGTCATTTCCATCCACTGGTTGTCCGCATGTTGTCGAGAACGATGAGATTTTAACGACTGAAATTGATCATAAAAAGACTAAATATGTGTTATGGCTGCTTCACTGGCTATTTACTTGGACGCTGCTTCTTCGGCATCCTCGGCGATGAAAATTTTATAAGGGTGATTTATTACGGGAGAATATTCCCGGAGACTCAAATGGGAGAGTTTTCCCATTGAGGAAAGGACTATGGGAGGTAGGATGAAAGTGTGTATGCGAGAGAGAGAGATATATTGGAAGGTGCTGCGGGAGAGAGTTCCCGCAGAATATAGGAAAGAATTATGGGAGGAAATTCCCGTAGAATATTGGAAGTGGCTACGGGAGGGAGTTCCCGTAGAATATTAGAGGTGGCTACGGGAGGGAGTTCCCGTAGAATATTAGAGGTACTACGGGAGGTAATTCCCGTAGAATGTAGGAAAGGGACTACGGGAGGAAATTCCCGTAGAATATTGGAAGGTACTACGGGAGGTAGTTCCCGTAGACTATAGGAA